>VNJQ01000545.1:0-12199 GCA_008042515.1 Drosophila truncata
CCTATAAAGTATATATATTCTTGGTCAGGATCACCTCCTGAGTTGATATAAGCATGTCCGTCTGTCCGTCTGTCCGTCTGTCCGTCTGTCCGTCTGTCTGTCCGTCTGTCTGTTTCTACGCAAACTAGTCTCTCAGTTTTAAAGCTATCGACTTGAAACTTTGCACACACCCTTCTTTCCTTTGCACGCAGTATATAAGTCGGAACGGCAGGGATCGGCTGACTATATCCTATAGCTGCCATATAACTGATTGATCGGAAATGGTATAACTTCGGTGTTTTTAGAAGTAGAGAATTCAGATTTTGTACGAATGCTATTGTTGGCAACATAATACGTCATACCACATTTCATAAGGATCAGCCGACTATATCCTATAGCTGCCATAGGAACAATCAGGGAAATAATAGAAAAAATCATAACTTCGCTGTTTCTCAACATATTTTCATCAAACTTTAGATTTGGTCACTTAATATTATTCCAGAGATTTTATTTAAATTTCATGAAAATCGAACGACTATATTCTATAGCTGCCATAGGAATATCAGCGAAATAATAGAAAAAATCATAACTCGGTTGTTTCTCAACATGTTTTCATCAAATTTGAGATTAGGCCATTTAAAGTTATCTTAGAATTTCGCTTTTAATTACATAGCTCAATTGTAATCTGCAAGGGTATATAAACTTCGGTAAGCCGAAGTTAGCTTCCTTTCTTGTTTATTTTTATTTTCACTTTATAAATACTAATACTTAAAAAATAACATTAAATATTTATATATTAGGTTGACATCCTAAAACCTGTTTCTTGCGTTTCTTTATTGCCGCGTCCAAGTTATTCGCACATCTGAGACTGCAGGTTCTTCAGGGAACTTACATAAATTTGTGATCTGTAAATTAAATGCATACACATTTTAGAATCAAATTGAAAATTTAATAATTTGCACATATAGAAATACATACCAGTTTTAAATAAAAAGAAACTCCGAAAATCTAAAGAGTTAAGCATTCAAACCGTTTTAATTGAAGTCGTATCCATGCTTTCTGAAAAATAAATTATTAATTGAGTAAAAATACCTACTTACCCTTAAATATTTATTTTCACGCAACTTTTACTACCGTATAATTCACTTAGCTGCCTCGATGCTTAGCTGCATCGTTAAGATAACTGCCTTAATTTCTATTTTTTCTGCATTTATGGTCTCATTTGTATGAAATTAGTTACGTTTGCTGCATTCAAGTTAGCTGTCTTTCGCATTTAAGTGCCTCGTTTCGGCAGAATTTAACTGTCTTATTCTACGAATATCATTAAACTTAACTGCGCCATCTAGGATTCGAATTTGGAAACAACAAATTTATGAGTTTTAATGAATCCGTTGAGGTGGAATGCGGACAACATATTAATTGGGATGAATATGCTACTATTGATCAAGACATTGTTTGTCATGGTCAATTAACAGACGAAGAAATAGTGCATTCTGTAGTTTCGATATAGATCAAACTGACCAAACTGATGACGACGCAGACGAAGAACCGGAATGCCACACTCTTAAAGAAGGGTTTTTAGCCATTAAGCTGCTAAAGCGTCTTTGCATTCAAAAGAAATGCGAAAAATTTCTTCCAAGCCTTACATCCTTAGAGGACACATTTTTAAAAGAATCTGTATCGGCATCAGTGCAAACAAAAATTACAGAGTTTTTTAAAGAAAAATAATACATATTGTATGTAAAAATAAATGACCGATCGCCCGAAAGCTCGCTCCGGCCAAACTGCTGACACAGCGTCTGGCCGGAAGCTCATACATAGCCGGCAAGCACTACCCATTGGAGTGGCCGCTATGAATTGCATTTCATGTTAGCTTTAAGTTCAGTTCATAATTGACATTCAATAAATAAAGAGCCCCAGCTCCTATAAATGAAATTCCGGCACTTAGCCGTTAACTCTTTTATTGATCATTATACTGACTGAGTCTCTAGGCCAGCGGTATCAAAGGACAGTTCCCTTCCACCCTAATCTACCTATCTCAGCGTAGAAGCAGCACAGCCAACCGGCTACTTATCATTGGAGACAGCGGCGAGGGATCCAGCATCAACAGCTACCTCTCCCATCTACATAATTTTATTAATTTGTATAACAAATGTTATAGAAGAACTATAAGCTTAATTCTTTCAATTTGCAATGTTATATAAAATTCATTTAAATGGATCAAATTCATTCTATTTTAGACAGTTTATAAAAATTACGTTAGCTGCCTTTTTAAGATAGCTGCCTCCAAAATCACTGCAATCGACTCGAGGCAGTTAAGCGAATTATACTGTACATAATATGCAAAACACTTGTGAAGAAAACAGAAGTCTCTTCAAACTGAAAAGAGAGTTAGAAGCGAGACAACACGAATATTTTTTCCTTCCTTAT
The DNA here is from genome assembly GCA_008042515.1 of Drosophila truncata. NCBI lineage: Eukaryota > Metazoa > Arthropoda > Insecta > Diptera > Drosophilidae > Drosophila > Drosophila truncata. The sequence continues at coordinate 2,410 of VNJQ01000545.1, forward strand.
CTCCATCTCTCTCTAAATTGCGGGACTGTCGCATGTTGCTGCTCCGAAAATAACAACTATACAGTTCGAACTTCGAGAAGAGGCCGATCGCAGGTCAAATTTTGGGTGCCTACTTCGTTTCGAACTTCAGTAAGCGAAGCCTATGCAATTTGTTTTGACATGCTTCGGGGGAATCGGACCCGAAGGGGGCTCGAGTATAAGTCGCAGTCGGCAGAGCGTCGATTCTGTCACAGTCGGCACGTTGATGAATTGTTGATGACAGGCCTATTGATGACTTGTGGTACTGCAGGGGAATATTTGGTCTTGCTACCTTTGATACTAGGTACCCTAACAATATGGGCATATTCACAATTGGGTTAATGATTTACAAATTCATATCAGCGGTAGCAGTGAAATGTTTTGCATATATGTTTGTATTCGAATGAACGTTTTAAATTATTTTTTTTTAAATTGTTTTTAATTTTGAAAATTGATTTTAAATTTTATTTCGAATGCTTAATACGTTAAGAATGTTGTGTAAAAGTCTTACATCGAAAACGAAATTATTTACAGTTGAACGGAGGTCGGTTGGTGTTCACTGCATGGGCTTAACAAACTTTAAAGCGTTTTTCTTACAACTCACGTTTTCAAAATCGGTGCACAGATCTTTTTGAAATTTTAAAAACTATTTTTGTACATATTTTACTAGGTAACGCTGTCGAGTTTTATTTTTGTTTTATCCTAATTTTGATTTTACAACGTAAAATTTGAAGAATTGTTTCCAAAAAATTGTGTTTTTCACTTCAAAAAATTCGCAAAATTTCAAGAATTGGAATTTCAAAAAAAAAAACTCGACAGCGTTACCTGGGGCAATCTGTTATCTGACGAATGAACTTAAATTTTTTGATTTCGGATGATGCAGCACCGAGATATGATGGGCACCGCCAATCAATATTTCGTGGCGCGTCCGGAAAATGGCTGTCATTGCCTTATTTTTAAATATTTTTTTTGTAAAAAGTTAATAAGACTTTCTTTAAATATCATATAAGTTAAATTAGTCAATTTTAGCTGTGTGGTCAGAAAAAAATTTTCAAAAACATGCATTTTTTCATGCTGCTTGACGTTACTATAATACCCTGCAAGGGTATAAAAAGAAGAACAAAGCAAAATAGCAAGCGATTAGTCTTCAAAAACAGTACTGCACCGTTTGAAGCTGATTGCTTGCGTTTCGTCTTCCTCTTCGTCTTCGTCTTTGAGCGCACTATGATTACGGGCGAGCGAATTCATATAAATTGTTCTTCACTGTTTTTCATCTTCAGTTTCGTCTTCATCTTCGTCTCAGCGCGCACTATGTTTGCAGCCTATGAATGAGAAAGCGAAAAATCCGAGCGCACACGAAGCGACGGGGCCTGCCGCTAAGAAATTTTTGTGTCCATTTTCGTTGTATGAAATGAGTAGACTATATGTTGATGGTTAGTGGTTTTACGGAAGGAATTGTGCAGTTTAGTTTGGTCCTGAATCCGAATTGTACGGAATCATTATTTCGTGTGTATCTAAATAATTAACTATTCGAGCTTTGGTTATCTTTTCCAATATTTTGGATATGCCACATAAGCTAATCTGTCTATAACTATCAGGTCTATTGGCTAGTTTGCCTGGTTTAACTATCTGTATTATTTTGGCTGTTTTCCAAGCGTTTGGAAAATATCCAACGCGAAAACAATGATTAAAGGTTTGTGATAGAAAGCTAATGGCAAAAACAGGGAGGTTTTTTAAACAGATATTTGAGATACCATCATCTGCAGGTGATTTACGTGCTACTATTGCTTTGGTTATGCTGGCAATTTCAAAGTTTGTAGTTCTTAATACTTGTGAGCTATTAATACCATAATTGGCAATTGACTGAATATAATATTGAACTAGGTTAACCGTTTTTGGGTTAGAGAAGGAAGTGGTTAATTTATATTTCTGTTCAAAAATGTCTGCGAATACGTTTGCTTTTTCATTTTCAGTCTCATAGCTTGAGTCGCCAAGGCAGAGACAGGGTATAAGTTGTTTTCTCTTTTTTAAAGTTTTTGTTATCTTCCAAAAAGGCTTACTACATTTTCAAACCTGTTGCAGTTTACTGTTCCATTCTATATTATTATCAGTAAATAATTTTGGTCGAATAATATAGATAAGATAGTCACATCTGGCTTTAAGTAACGGCAGTCTTGACCTAATCCATTACCTTTGAATTGTGTTTCTAATTTTAAATAACTCGCATATATGTTGAGGTATCTTATAATTTGTAAATGTTTGTCCTTTTATGGGGAACTGCTTCACGAAAGCCATCGTTGACTATTTTTGTGAACGAGTTGACCAGAAAGTCAATGTCTGAGGTTGAACAAAAAGATTTATATTTACTTATTTCTATATCTAGTAATCTGTCATTGATAATATCCTTAAACTTAGTCAAGTTTGCTTTACTAATGATCGGTTGGTGTTTCTCAGTTTGTAAGAAATTTATCGAATATTTTAAGATTATAGGCAAGTGCTCAGAGGATAGATATTGTAAGACTGTTGGATTTGAAACTTGATTTGAAGATTTAGTAATGCAAAGATCTTTTGTGGATGCCTTAACCTTACGAGATCTTGGAATATATGTTAGATGAATGGGAAAAAGTACATTAAATTTATTTAAGTCTAATATTTTATTTAGAATGTTACTCCAGCAGTTTGCTCGAACGCAGTTCCATGTCCGATGACATGAGTTATAATCACCACAGGCGATAAAATTCCTTATCCTTAGGAAACTCGCACTTTCCCCTTATTTGAAAGGAATCATTTGTTATTCCTCTCCACAAAAAAGGTAAAAAATCGGTGGCCAACGACTATAGAGGAATCTCTAAGTTATCTGCCATCCCTAAACTTTTTGAAAGTATTATTACTCCACATTTGCAGCACCTTTGTAGATCAGTAATTTCTCCATGTCATACTGACTTCAGCAAAGCATTTGGTTTCGTTTAACATTCTCTTCTCCTCAGGAAACTCCATTTGATGGGATTTCTAATTTATCTTCTTAGTTATCTGACTGGCAGGACGCAAAAAGTCCTCATTAAAAATAACTTATCTAATGTTCTCAGGGTCACCTTCGGTGTCCCGCAAGGGAGCCCCTTGGGTCCCTTATTATTACATTATTTATTAACGATCTGCCCGAAGTTCTGATTAACTCTACACTGATAGAAAAAAATGAGAATTTTTGTCATAAAATCGTGACCATTTCGGTCACGAAATCAGCCCAAGAATTTTTCGTTCTTCTTTTGAGATTTTCGTTCTTCCTTCAAGAATTTTTGCACTCTCAATTCAAGATTTTTTAAATCTTATTTTAAGAACAAAAAAATCTATAAAAGATACCAACAAAAAAATCAATCCTAATCACTCGTTTTTAAGTGTTAATACTAAACCGTATGATTAATGTCAAACTACACACTTTAACTAAACATACATATGTGTCACTTAAGAGTCCCGGTTCTGAAAGAATTAAATCTGTAAATATAGAGTTATAAATTGTTATTAAATCTTAAACTAGTGTATAAAAATCCCAAATAAAACTTTACTTACACATTTTTGCGTGCCGGGCTAGGACTCGAACCCGGGTCCCACTTACCCACTCGGCTACTGAGGCCAAGTAAACTCCAGTGCCGAGAACGCTTATACATACGATTTCAAGGAGAGAGCAGAAAATATATGAATCTCTCCTCTCTGAGCTAAAAATAGATCTTTCAACAAAGAGTGAGACCGCATTATGATTTCCATTTTTGTATAAGAAAGAATGAGACAACAGTAGTATGCACTCTCCTCAGGAAAATTAAGAATGCCAAAAATCTCAATTTAAGAACTTTTTTCTCGATATGAATCCTTTTTGGTTTTGTTTTACGATTATTTGGTATTTTTTTGAGAATATTTGTTCTCATTTTTTTTTAATCAAGTTTTTTTTTTGTTTTTAATTAAGCCTTAAAAATCTTACTTTAAGAATTTTCGTACTTATATTAGGAATTAATTTTAAGAATGCACAAATTCTCAAAAGTAAACTTTTTTTTCTATCAGTGTAGAGTTCTTATGTACGCGGATGATGTTAAGCTTTGTGTGCAATATAAGGACGTCGCTTGCCAGTCTGATTTACAAACAGATCTTGATAACTTCCGAACTTGGTGCAGCGTAAACTTAAATGGCTCTAAATGCAAGCTTATGACATTCTCCCGTGTCGTACCCAAGCTTGCAGCTTACACGCTTAACTACTGGTCTTTGGAAAGAATTAACTCAGTTAATTACTTGGGCATCCGCCTGGATCCCAAACTTGACTTTATCGATCATATTTCGTGCATGGTAAATAAAGCCACCAGTATGCTGGGATTTATTAAACGGTGGTCGAAAGAATTCAGTGACCCATACGTAACTAAAACTTCATATATTTCTGTAGTTCGTCCTATCTTAGAATATAAATACTGCGTTTGGAGCCCTCAGTATGGGGTCAACAGTAAACGCATTGAATGGGTTCGAAAAAACTTTTTCGCTTTACGCGGCTTAAACTGGGATGCTGAGCAGAGATTACCCTCTTATCATAGTAGACTTCTCCTAATTTCCCCCCCCTTAGCCACCCTAGAATTATGCTAGGCATTACTGTTATTTATAACCTTATTCACGGCGATGTAGAAAGTACTGACTTGTTAGGTCAGCCCAATTTCCACGTACCAAGTAGAAATACTAGATCCTATATACCCTTAGTGTTGCGCCATTGCACTATGGGGTTTTTGACCACTTTTTGTGGCATTAAGTAATAACTCGGTCAGTTTTGGAGATATCGACACGAAACTTTACCAATCGTCATTATTTGTCCCTAGGCACATTTGGTATGAAAATCGTTCGGATCAGGAAACTATATCCTATAGCTCCCATAGGAACGATCAGGTAAAACTAAAGATAAATTATTGAAATTTTAGGAGCTGAAATTTGTTCCTCTTTTAACACGATATAGCAATTTTGAATTAAATCGGATAACGCTTTCCTTAGCAATAACCGAACTAAAATACCGGGTTTCAGTGTTTTTCTCATACAAATGCCATACAAATCGGCCATGGAGACAGTGAGGAAAATTCAAATTGCACCAATAGTGCGGAAAAGTGCACAATAAGACAAACAGCATTTTGCTCAGAATTGACAACGCTACAATATACACTTGGACGCATTGAAGACTAATGCGGACTTCTATTTTAAAACTCTTCCCAAAGTTGAAATTTGTTCCTAGAAATTTAGCTAAAGGTGCATTTTTAAAATGACAAAATGTTAGTGCAGACTCGCACAATTTGATCAATTAATACATTTAACATGTAGTACAAATCTGTGAAATTAGTGCCCATTAATTTGTTTCTTTAAAAATGGTGTTTTACACGAATTATTTAATTTCAAAGATCACCGATAAAAATTGCAAACTTAGCGCACGTTCTTTGGGATGCAACAGCTGACTTTACAGCTGTTAGGCTAACATATGCTGTTAAGTATTAATATTTTGAGTATGAGGCATAACAGTTTGATGTTCTGTTAATACATTCCGACTAATTTTTTTTAAATTAGAGAACTTTTATTTTTTGATTAAATGCCACAAAAAGTGGTCAAAAGCCCCGTAGTGCATTGTAGAACCTCCTTGAACTGCATAAACTCTTTAGAGCTTAGATGGGCAAGCCTATGGCTCATCGTGCTCTCGCTGCTCCCTCCGTTATTCGTAAATTTTGGCGTCAGCAAGACGCACAAGTAGATCCCGTCGCGTGATCAGCGAGGCGTGAAGATTTACAAAAACAATGCTACACAAATTCGGAGGCAGGTAGCGGGCCAACGCCACGGTCCCGAATTTGCAACAACAAAAACTAAACGTTGGGCATCGCAAATTTTTGTCAGGCCGAGCTGCTGCTCAGTCCGTTAGATTTCGTGCCCTTCCCTGCTTTAGAGTACTCTGTGCAAGTTATAATGATTTGTACTCAATAATCTCACATGCTAATAGTCTTCCTAAACTAAAAACTTTAATCCTAACGCAGTACGCATGCATAAACATTCAGGCAGCACGCCGATAGTTTATTTCCTTGTATTCTTTTCTATATTTTCCATCGCGACTACTAATACCTAACCCCAACAGGCACGTACCTGGTTTCATAAGGGCCACTTGAGTGTACTGACCGTAGTGCATCAAAGTCTATTATAAAATTAAATCTGTCAGCTTGAGTAAGCCATGTTTCACTTATTGTAGCTACATGAATATGTTTATCTTTTAAGAACTTAATGAATTCTACACGCTTATGTTTTATAGAACGGGCGTTCCACGCCATAATATTTAAAGTATCAGGAGAGTTACTTGTTTGAAAGTACATATTTGATTGCTAAGTTTGATATAACTTGGAATTGTTCTCCTTTATTGGAGCATGTGCTGAGATTATTTATTAAGTCGATTAATAAAGAGTTTACTTCTTCTGGAGTAAAGAGCACAGTTTCAGTTGTTGAAGTATTTGGTAAAGTTGCCTGGCCTTTAAGCGCATCTTTATAACTGCCAAAGGTATGTTGAGACTTCTATATTTTTATTTGTTGAAGAGAGCTGACTTCGAATTTCTGGATATAAGACAGAATTGTCTGTTTCTATATTAGTTTTTCTTGTGCGCATCGCCGAACGCTTTGAGATCAAATTGAGACAGTCGGCATGGGCAGGTCTTATCAGTGGATGGATGATTGCCTTTACAGTTGGCACATTTATTGTTGCTGTGAGGTCCGGCACAGTGGGCAGACGGACGGACAGACGGACATGGCTAGATCGACTCGGCTGTTGATCAAGGATATATATACTTTATAGGGTCGGAAATGTCTCCTTCACTGCGTTGCAAACTTCTGACTGAAATTATAATACCCTGCAAGGGTTATAAGCCCATCGCTTGCCTTATGTTTTTGTTTTTCCTATCCAAGTTTCTTGAACAGATTGCTCCGAATGCATTAGGATGCATTGCAATGTCTTTAAGAGTTTCCGTGATCTTCTCTTTGGTAAGAAATCCTGGTGGATGCTCACCAGCCTCACGACACAATATTGTTCCAGATTCGCCAAAAGGACTCGCAATATCGATAAGGCCCAAAATAATACAGGTCATCGAAGGTTTGACATCCCTAGCAAGTCCATGAACTTCATCGTGATAGTTTAATATTGCCCATGGCTGATAATAAACTACTTCTTTTTGGTAAATTTGTACTTTTAAAAAAATACTGGCAATTAACTGTCTAAAACAAACGCAATAACTATTTGTAGTATAAACTCACGTTCTGCGGTATTGCGTTACCTAAAGAACCTAACGTACCTTAGTGCAAACAGACCCTAAGTATATTATTTGAATTCCAGGGCTACAACATAGTAAAAAAAATTAAGGTCAAAAAGCCGTTAAAAAAAAACGATATAGCTGCTGAACCTTACGTCCCACATTCAGGATTCTTCTTAAATTTTAAAGGGGAAAGATTTGGCTTTCATGCAAGCCCGATTTTAATAGCATTTGAAAATTGCTAAAATAGGCAATTTTTGATACTTTAAATTAAAAGATTGTCTTCAAAAAATGTGGTTTCTACTACCAAAATATTGCATATGCTCAAGGCAGTTGCATCTTTTTTCCGAATCTGTGAATGGGTTTATAATCATAATTTTGAAGTTAATTTGGTTGTTTTCCGGAAATACGAAAGCTAATCCGCACTTTTCGTGAAGCGTCAGCTGATTGCAAAACTTGCAAATGTGGTATTAGCCACACCAGCTACCCAGGTATCAGACCATACAAATTCATTGAATCAAATTCGTATTATAAGTATTAGAATAAGTAAACATACGTTGTAAGTAAAAAAAATTAAATAAAATGTGTAAAATTTAATAACCTTGAATTAAATTTTTGTATTCTTCTGTGCTGTTTAGCGAATATTTCCTATTTTTCGAAATAAATGCATAAACTTAAATTCTGCTTCTTTCCTCTCTCCTGCTCTTGATTCTCATTTAGATCCAAGTTAATAAATTTCAATGCCGTTCTTTGTTCTTTTTTGTGAAGCTCCGTATTTCGTTTTCTTTAAAGGTTTTCACAAAGGACCAAAAAGGATGTTTGTTGTTGGGGGTAGGAAAATGACATCCTCCCACCAACTTTGGTTCACAAAAATCTATAAGATCCACTCGGCGCCGGAAGAATGATGATTTGGGGTTGCATTTCCGCAAAAGGAGTGTGTAATCCTATCTATATAGATGGTATTTTGCACCAAGATCAGTAACTAACAATTTTCAAGGAAAATTTGACTCTTGCCGTCTCTATAAAACCCCGATATTCTCAATATCGGGTTTAAGAGATCGGCTTCAGGAAAAATTAGGGGAATTGGCCCCAAATACACTAAACACAAAAACCAAACATAAAAATTTAGTTTTCTTAAAAAATTAGTTAATAGTTTCTTAAAGTAGTAGTTATTTCTTAGTTATATAAGGAAAAACCGAATATTAATACAACGCAACTTCGAAGATTTTTTTTATTTTTTCTTTGATTTTGCAGTTAATTTAAAAAAAAAACCTCAATATCTGTACTTCTATGAATAGGTAATAAAAACATCTATAGTTGCCATTTTTGATTTATTCTTTTAAACATTTCTTTCTTTCTTTTTTAAACATTTCCACTGTATGCATATTACTTTTGAAAATCTTATCTAATAACACAGGTCTACAAATATAGTGTTTTGTGCGTAGAATCCGAATCCGGCGGCCATCAGGTCAGGATAGAGGACGAACAAATTTCGTTCAGTTGTTGGAAAGATGGAGTTAATTTCTAAAAAAAAAAAAAAAAAAAAAAAAAAACTAACTTCGGCTGATGTTCCTATGGCAGCTATAAGACGTTGATGCACTACGGTCAGTACACTCAAGTGGCCCTTATGAAACCAGGCACGTGCCTGTTGGGGTTGGGTATTAGTAGTCGCGATGGAAAATATAGAAAAGAATACGAGGAAATAAATTACTGGCGTGCTGCCTGAATGTTTGCTTGCATGCGTACTAAGTGTGTTAGGATTAAAGTTTTTAGTTTAGGAAGACTATCTACATGTGAAATTATTAAGTACAAATCATTATAACTTGCACACAGTACTCTAAAGGGTTCATGCAGTTCAAATGAGGTTCTACAATGGCGCAAAACTAACGGTATATAGGACCTAGTGCTTCTACTCGGTACGTGGAAATTGAGCTGACCTAACAAGTCAGTACTTTCCACGTCGCCGTGAATAAGGTTATAAATAAAAGTAATGCCTAGCATAATTCTGCGATTGGCTAAGGAGGGTAAGTTAATTAGGAGAAGTCTACTATGATAGGAGGGTAATCTCTGTTCAGCATCCCAGTTGAAGCCGCGTAAAGCAAAAAGCAAAAAGTTCTTTTGAACCGATTCAATGCGTTTACTGTGGACCCCATACTGGGGGCTCCAAACGCAAGATCCATATTCTAAGATAGGACGAACTAATGAAATATATAAAGTTTTAGTAACGTATGGGTCATCGAATTCTTTCGTCCACCGTTTAATAAATCCCAGCATACTCCTGGCTTTGATCGATAAAGTCAAGTTTGGGATCCAAGCGGATGCCCAAGTCATCAACTGAGTTAACTCTTTCCAAAGAGCGGCAGTTAAGCGTGTAAGTTGCAAGCTTGGGTAAGACACGGGAGAATGTCATAAGCTTGCATTTAGAGCCATTTAAGTTTAGTAAGTTTACGTGGCACCAAGTTTGAAAGTTATCAAGATCTGTTTGT
>VNJQ01000546.1:0-23617 GCA_008042515.1 Drosophila truncata
TGACGCTTGTAGCGCTCCAGCTAGTTGCAGAAAATTTTGGTTTTGATGTTCCAACAACACACGAAATTCGTCTTGAAATGCTGTAGATCGCGAGTTACATCCCACTTCTGATATCGGCGAGACATTGCCGTTCATCTCGTCTGGGTTATTCTCACTCATTTTTAGGCTTTTTCGCACAAAGAAGCGGAGCGAGTCTCAGCACAAGCGTTGCTTCCACCAATTTCACAATCAGAATAGAATGCGCCAGTTCTCAACAACTGACATTCTCTGGTGGTCTCTTTCTCGCAACCAAGCACTGAGCCACACTGACGACTGTCTATGGTCGTCCCACTCTTATAGTACGATACAACACTCCATAGAGTTTCCTCCTTTTGCAACACTGTGTTCTTCATTGAGCGCGCAATTCGAATATCTAACCACACACCAACACTGCGTCATTAGTTGAGCGCGCCATTCAAATTACTAAACACACTCCGACATATATATGAAGCTCTTGGAGCCAAGCTTTGCCCAGTTCCGTCTGCCGCTCCGAATAAAACACTACACTTTAATATAACCTATTCGTGCGTTATTATTTATTAATCTAAGGGTGGCATATTTGTTGTCTTCCCCATAAACAGTGGGAGCGCGAGGGATATGCACATGCAGTCCGTTCGTGTTACAATTGTGTCGACGCTAGCACTTTCTCTGTTCGGGCTATCGATCGGTTCATATTTCGGCCACTTAGGGTTTATGACCAGGACCTTGAAATATGTAAGCACTGCAACAAAGTGTTACAGTGCGTACCCTTTAAGTACTCTCGGTACAGTGGGTACTCAATATGAGTGCCATACTAAGTACAATTTATGAAATAAAGATTTTTAATCTATCCTTATGAACTCTTTGCTTCTTATTTTTATTATTTTTTTTATTACAAGGTTATCTCTATCTCTTATTTCTGTTACTTTATACGGACCTGTGTTTATGATCTAACTTATGACCTGTCTCGTTTTTTAGTAAAACTTTATCTCCTACTGCTATAACTATATTTCTTACTTTTTGATCATATAGTATTTTATTTCTATTCCTATTTTCTTCTAACATAACTCTAGCTCTTTTATATGCTACTTCTAATCTATATTTACTCTCCTTAGCATAGTCATCTATATTATATATGGCTACCTATACTATTAAATTCTTTTGGTAAATTATTTGTTTTACCAAATACTTTCTCATATGGACAATAGTTATGTGCCATTGAGGGGGTCGTGTTGAAACAAAATACGAAATATTGAAGCCATACATCCCAATCAGTTTTATCAACCGATATGTAGGATCGTATATATTCATTAAAAGTCCTATGACTTCTTCGATTGTCCCAACTGTTGGGTGGTGGTGTGCGGTAGATGTTATACTTGTAATGTTTAAATATTTGCACAAGTCATTTATAATTGAATTTTTGTATTCTGTTCCCATGTCCGTAATGAACGTCTTCATTGAATTGGATCATCATGAAATGTAGACAATATTGCTTCTTTTTCTTTTAAATTTGATATTTGGGTCACCGAGTAGCGCTACTCTTAACGATTTTAATGTTTTTTTGCCCATTTTTAAAATTAAAATTAAAATTTAATAAATTATCTCTGGATATTTGGTCAAAGATATTTTCCCACGGTGCCAGTTTTAGTTGGCTGATTTTATTTATACCGGCTTGCCTTTGGAAGAATTGACCTAAATCAATAACTCCATTAGTATATAAATCGCTAACATCATATCTTGCGATTATTTTTATACCATGTACCAAAGGTACAAAGGTATTATAATTTTGTGCGATATTCTGTAACAGGCAGAAGGAGGCGTGGCAGACCCCCAAAAGTTACCTAAATATTGGTCAGGACCACTTAAGGAGTCGATATAGCCATGTCCGTCTGTCCGTCCGTCCGTCCGTCTGTTCGTCTGTCCGTATGAACGCCTAGATCTCGGAGACTATAAGAGCTAGAGACACCAAACTTGGGACTTAGACTTCTTATATCTGCACGCAGATCAAGTTTGTTTTAAATTTGCTGCTCCCCTTTTTTGGGGAGCTATTTGAAAAAAACGTATATCTCCTAAATTTATAAAGTTAGGTAAACTATATTCAAAACCTTGATGTATTTTATCAAAATACACAGATTGTCTAAATTTCATTACGATCGTACAATAAATATCGGAGATATAGTCTTTTTACTTTATACTTATTATGTATACAAGAGGCAGCCAAGGCAAAGGGCTCCAAATAACACATGCACCAATACACTTGCAATGGTCACATTCTTTGCCTGTATACATACAGCGAAACAAAGTCACAGCTATTTCTAGAACGTTCGTTAAAGTGTAAGTGTATGTAATTGTAAGTTGTCTCGAATTCAATTCACGGGGAGCGGTCCAGGGTACAGGGTATTCTACTGTCGGGACACCCGACTGTATGTCCATCTTGTTTTACCATGTTTAAGTAAACATAGCATATCTTTAATCTGCAAGGTCACTACTTTACGTACTTCGTCATTGTTTATGACGTCGTTTACGTTGGGCTTAGAAGCTTTTTCAATAGTTTGCTTAGGCAATTATATTGCTTTATTTTCCGCGCGGAATTTTTGTCTACTTTGATATCTAGTAGTAACTATCATTATATTTCCAATAATATTTTGAAGCTCTTTAATGGTTATTCTTGATAACGCATTAGCTACATAATTGTCTTTCCCCTTTAAATATTCGACTGTAAAGTCGTATTCCTCTTATTCGAGCCTCATACGTGTCAGTTTAGAACTTGGAGTAATCATTGAAAATAGATATATAAGAGGTCTGTGATCCATTTTAATTATGAAATGTTTTCAATAAATATACGGTGGAAAATGTAATATTGCCCAATGAATTGCAGCTAATTCCTGCTCAGTAGTACACTTGTTACTTTCTCCTTTTGTAAATGCTCTGATCCGCTTCACATGCTTGCTTACTTGCATGTGTTATTATACAGAATTCTTTAGTAAAATCTGGATATTGTAGCTAAGTAGGTTCCATAAGTTTTGTTTTTAAATACTGAAATGCATTTTCACACTCATTCTTCCATTTAAAAGGAACATTGTTTTTACATAATCTTGTTATGTGCCGTGAATAATCGGCGAAGTTTTTAATAAAACGTCTATAATAGTTACAAAATGCTACGAAACGTCTAGAACTGTCCGCGTCGTTCGGAACTGGGTAGTTCATAATGACATTGTATTTCTTGTCGTCCGGAAGTAATCCTTTATCAGCGCATTTATGACCTAGAAAAGTCACTTCATGCATAAAAAATGAAAATTTTTCTGGATGTAACTTCAGGTTGTAGTTCCTACATTTATCAAAAACATCTGTTAAGTTATTAAGCATATGTTTTTCGGAACAACCTATTACTATTAAGTCATCCATATAAAATAATGCTTGAGAAGATTCTAGACCAGAGAATGCAATAGTTATCATTCTCTGAAACGAATTAGGAGCTATTTTTGATCCAAAAGGTAATCGCGTGAAGCGACTACCTCGTAATTCGAAAGTGATTCATATGTTAGATTATCTGTACTGACTACTTGGTCGGAATTTGATGTATTGAGTAGTCTTATGAAAGCATTATTGGATGTTGCTATGGTATTTGCAACGTAAATATCATGCTGAATTTCCTGATTTGGAATTAATACACTGTCCTCTTTTGAATTAAGTTCAATTTATCAAATAACATGGGATCTTGCTGGCAGAAGTATTGAGTTGTTGCCAGAACTGTGAGCTATTGGTACATTAATTGAAAATTTTAAATTATTGGGTCTAATTATAAGCCAATCTTCAGATGGCTTGAAGTCTAATTGACAGTTGTATTTTTTAATAAAATCGATAACTAATATTTCATCGCACGGAATTGTAAATTTACGGTATGAAAATCGTGTGGAATTATTTATTTAGTCATCTGTATCTCAATAGAAACTAGACCTTTGGATTTGGTTATTTCTTGACTTATGCCTTTTATATCTATGTAATTATCTTGGATTTTTTGGAAGTTGTCCAAAGTTTCTTTTAAAATGGATATGTCAGCACCAGTGTCCATTAAAAAGATAAGTTCTTTCCAGTAGCTACATTGATAAATGAAACGAATATATATTGGCTGAGATTAATAATGTGAACTCTGGCTTCTTCTATTGCTGAACATTTAAAGGGTTTTGGGAGTTTCCCGATGTATTTTGTGAGTTTTCCGATGTATTTTGGGTAATTCTGACATTGCTTGGGTTATTGCCATTGTGGCCTCGGTTTGAGTTACCACGGCCTCTATAGTTTCCTCTATATTGGCCTCGTCCTCCATTGTAATTTTAGGAGTTGTTGTAATTATTACGAGAACCATGAAAATTACCTCTATATAATTTCCACGTCCGCGATTTGAGACGCGCTGTGGATAGTTCTTGAAATATAGGACGGTGTTTGACTGTCCAGTTGCTTCAGTGCAATTATTGACAAATTTCGAAACGGCATCATTCATAGTATTAAAGGTGCCAGCTTGCATGATAAGTTTTACCTTATCGATCGTGCAATTTTTAGTCATTGCTTTGACTGCATGCTGCGTGGAATAACTTCTGGGTAGCCCTAAAGCTAAGCCATCTGTTATGTATGCACCTTCTAAGGCTTTCGTCATCTGCTCAACCTCTTGTGTGTATTGGTTAGCAGTTTTATTACGTTGCAGTACGCTCATCAGCATCGCTGATAATACTTCCACAGTTTCGCCTTTGACGTTGCTTCTTAGTATGGAAATCACTTCGGTCATCGTTGTTTCATTACCGATTAGATTTCTGGCGACACCTTTTAGCTTTGATTTAATTATGGAAACAGCTAATTCTTCGTGCTCGCTTTTATTAAATCTATTATTTGTAAAGCATCAATGAAACTTGTTAAATTTTCAGCCTTACCATCAAAAACTGGTATAAGCTTGGATGCTGTATTAATAAAATAAATATTAGATTGTGCCATTATAATAGAGTTGCTTATTTTATTCTCTATTATGCTCGAAGTATCACAATCTGTGTAATTGTGTGTAGGAAGTGTATGTAAAAATCAGCTAGCGCGTCTGCGCTCATTAATGTTCATTTGCAATTCATTCTTTATTCCCCTAATGATTCTGGACTTAGCCTAAGTACATAATAAGGGCATGCGACTGCGCTGCCGTTGGCAGCGGCAGAAGAGCAGCCGCATATATATATCTTATGTATAAGTTCGGGAGAGAGAGTCTGAGGTGCATATATATATTGCACGCGGTCCGCGTGAGAATATTATGAATATTATGATCGCGTGGGAATGCTGACTTAGCGTCTGGGTGCATAAGTGGGTGATCTTATTTCACGTCCACTTTAGTTTATTTATTTATTTGGTGCAACTTAATGTTGCTAAAATATATGCACATACTACACCTCCCTCCTTTTAAAAAATAACGTAATAAAATACGTTATTTTCTATAAAATATATAATCTATATATATTTTTGCTTTTTGAGCCTATTTTTATGTACTACCTGCTGTTTTTTATTTCGAATTTTAATGGTTATGTTATCATTTAATCCTATGTCCAATACGTCGTAAGGACCTTCGTATCGACTATCTAACTTATGACCTGTTTTATTTTTAAGAAATACTTTATCTCCTATTTTTAAATCAAAATTTTTAGTATTCCTATCGTATCTTAATTTTCTATCTACTTTAGCTTGTTCTAACATTCTTCTAGCTCTATTGTATGATATAGTCTGATTTTAAGTTCTTTTGAATAGTCTTCTATGTTATATATTGGGTCTATCTTGTTTATTTTATTGAAATCTTTGAATTGTCTGGGTAATCTGCCAAATACTAGTTCATATGGACCATAGTCATGAACTATTGAGGGTGTTGTATTGAAGCAATAAGTGAAATATGTAGCGTGTAACGACTGTATATGGTTGACGAAATTGAGAATCTGCAGTTGCGGGGGCACGCTATAGTATCCGGCACTCGCTCGTCGGCTTTGGGGGTGGAGGTCTTGCGCCTACAGATTCGCATACGTCCTACACATTATTATTGCTAAGATTAGAATTGAGCGTGCTAGCGACAAGAGAGGATAGATTAAACTAAAACCGGAAGAGAATGATAATTAAATTCTGGAATAAGTATTACAGGGACAGAAAAGATTTAGAGAAAGTTAGCCGAGCGAATCCACTGATGGTATTGTGGTCGCGTGTGGCCCTCCCAACCTATGATCACCTCCTCAAAGCATGGCTTCGGTGACCCCTTTATACCCTACGATCGAGAAATCATCAGCTTAGTTCAGTTCAGTTCCGTTTAGATGTTCATGGTTTTATTTGCGTTCACTAATTTTAATTAATTTACTTTTAATGACGCTATTTCCCATAACTAAAGCTTATAAAAGGAATATATAGATATATAGGTATATAGGTATAGCGAAGTAATATTCATAATATAATAATTCGATTTTTTTTTTTTAAAAGATATAAATTTAATTTAAAGAAATTGTTTTGCGTTTATGCTAGGTATCATCTTTCTTCCTCAAAAACTTTTAATTCAAATTTTAGACAACACAGACTTTAAGAGTCAACAATCGTGACTGCGATTCAATTTAACTTCATTCACAATTTTCTTCTATTCTGGTTTAATTCGGTCGGAATGGTTAAGTTTGTATCAATCTTCGTTCACTTCACGGATCGGCGAGAAAAGTATATAATAATGTAAAGATAGGATTAGTTGGTGTGACTCACGGCATTTACTCCGACGTTGAAGATCGATCTCCGGACGGGATGCGTTGGCTGTAATCTAAAGTTTGGCGCTAAACTTCGCTATTAAAAATTATACTTTTTCATTTTATACTTTTGCATTTCTCTTGGATACGCGAACGGCTTGGAATCAACTTTCAACCAGTGCCGAATTCAAATAAAAAATATTAAAGTTTTCACTTAAACCAAAACAAAACCTAACTCTTTTAAATTAACGCCACTTCTTGGCTTTTCTTGATTAAATTATAATTCCTAATTTACTGATATAATTGTATCTTAATACGAAGTTGCCACTTGGGGTCTTTCTTGAACTTAATATTTCTTAGAATTTACATATCTTTGATTTCATTAATTTCCTTCTCATACTGTTTCGCAGATTTGGTTAAAAAAAAATAAAAAAATATCGCGTTGGTTTTCTTCAACAATTGGTACAGAACTTATGCTGGTTTTAAATCGCGCTTGGTTACGATAGAATTCAAAATGATTGAACACGAGGCAAGGTTTTACAGACATTGAGGTTAAACACAATTGGCCAATATGGCTAGCTAGGTTAAGACCGATTACACGCGCGGCGCTTTGGAAAAAAAAACAGGTGTAAACTCCGGGATTTGCTGCTGTTAATTCCACCTCGGATGTCTCCCAGTTGATGCGCACATCCATTTATCTTGGCTAGGTTGCGGATTCGCGGTGCGTTGGGCGCCGGGACAGGTTATGTCACGGATAGAACCGCCGTGTGACCTTTAGGTCATTCTACAAGGCCTGCACCTCGAATACCCACATATTTGGGCTGTAGACGGGACTTTACTGGTTACTGATTACTCCAAAACATCTGCCGCGGCACAACCTAGCGATTTTCAATCCAATTAATTATAAATATAGCAAAAGAAAAGGTAATGCAAAACAATATCTAGCGATTGTGCCACGTAACTTGATTGTGGGCTTTCTTGTGGCGGTAAATCCTCCAGTGAATTAGCCGAATCAATATGTTACGCCTTTGGCAGCAACTTGTGGCCTCACGGCCTGCGGATTCCAACCGATATTTCAAAAAAATACCTGTAGGGAATGTTTATTGTAGGTTAAACACGCACAAAATTTTAGCCAAATGCACTGGCACTTACTCTGAATTTTTCCCTGGCTGATATTTATGGCTGGGTGCCAATGCTGGTTGCCAAACCACACTTAGAATATCGGATGCCACTCGCACTATAATATTTCGGCTTTTTAGCCTTTTAAGAACTTATAAATTTTGAGCTCTGGCACGTCCGTGTTTCTTGCAGGTAAACAATGAAAAGAACGTAACCGGAATCAGATGGATACCATCGAAGCTTTTGGCGGAAATATATATCATATGACGACTGACAGGTGTCAAAAAAATAGAACTTTTCAAAACCACCCTGGCTCAGCTGTTAGAAATATCGATTAGTAGGATCAGGTGGCAGCAATTGGTTAAGCTTAGGTTTAAGCGGGTCTTATGCAGTAGGCTTTTAGGCTGCATTTTGGTCCGCCAGTCGCACAGCCAAACCCACTTAAAATCAGAAAATCTCCCCCATTTTTTTAATGGCAAAAAAAAACACTGATTTAGGTCAATTATCACCTAGATATGTGATCGAGTTTATCCTGATACTTTTAGGATTCATATGGTGGTTTTTCTGAAGCTCTAGGTCAATTCAAAAAAAACGGACAAGATCCTAAACTTGTCTCATTTGTTATTTGGGGCTTCCAACGTAACTTTCAAACCGATGTAATTTACACGGACTTCAGTAAAGCTTTTGACTCGGTCAATCGTTCTCTTCTGGTTAGGAAACTTGATTCTATGGGGTTTCCTAGTGATCTTCTTAAGTGGATTTCGAGCTTTCTAAGTGATAGGACTCAAAAGGTTCTTTTTAAAAACGTTCTATCCAACAGCCTTAGGGTCACATCTGGCGTCCCACAGGGTAGCCACCTTGGACCACTGCTTTTCACATTGTTTAGCAATGACTTGCGGCAGGTTCTAACTAAATCCAGAGTACTCATGTACGCTTGTGATGTTAAACTTTGCTTGCAGTACAGGGATAGTTCATGCCAATTGGACTTACAATCGGATCTTGACAACTTCCAAGCATGGTGTCATGCTAATGCTTTACATCTCAACAGCTCTAAATGCAAACTGATGACTTTTTCACGCATCACAGCCCTGTTTGCCACTTATTCGCTTAACAACTGCTTTTTGGAAAGAATTACTCTGGTAGATGATCTAGGGGTCCTCTTGGATCCTAAACTTTCGTTCTCTGAACATATTTCCTGTATGGTTAACAAAGCCAGAGGCATGCTTGGATTCATTAAGAGGATTCATTCAGACTCTCCTTATGTAACGAAGACCCTTTTTACTTCGTTAGTTCGCCCCATATTGGAGTACGGTTCGTGTGTCTGGAGTCCTCAATTCGGAGTCTATAGTAACCGCATCGAGTCTGTCCAAAAGAAGTTTTTACTTTTTGCCCTCCGAGGCCTAGCCAGGGATGTTGACCTAAGATTGTCTTATTCTAGTAGACTTCTTTTAATTAACTTACCTTCTCTAGCTAATCGTAGGACGATGCTCGGCGTCGTCTTTTTACATAAACTTATACATGGTGATGTGGAGAGCCCCTACCTACTAGGCCTTCTCAACTTCCATGTTCCCCGTTTAACATCTCGAACTTATATCCCTTTAGTGGTTAACCACTGTAGGCGAGAGTTTGAAGTGCATGAACATTTTAGGGTTTTTTGTACTGATTACAATCGTCTTTTTAACAGTATAGATGGCATTGAAAACCTTGAAACTTAATTTTTCCTCGTTCTATTATCTATTTTCTTTCTCTCGCGTCTATCTAGAACGCTTTCGTGCCGTACGTCACACGGTTGCGCTTCTCGGTCGGTTGGGCGGCAGGTGGCGTGGGACCTCGCGCGAAAAAAAAAAAAAAAAAAAAAAAAACAAGAATTGCAGCTTAAAGATAAATGCACATAATCAATATACAAATGTGCAGAGCTATCCGTCAAATATTCGAATTTATATCTACACGCAAGGTTATCCACCGCAAGCAAAGCTGCGGGCACCTTGCTAGTTGGTAATAGGTAAAATGTCTAAAAATGACTCGCGTCTTTTAGTTATGTCGGGGCTTCCCCACACGCAGTGGTGTGCGTTGGCGTCTGCGCCGACAAGTAGTTGCTGGTCTTTCGGGCTGGCTTCTACCAGGCTCCTGAGTTTCTCCGATAAGGCTGTCTTGTCGTGAGCCATGAAGCAGGAAGCTGCCAGTAGGCGCTTCTTCTTGCTTTCAAGCATTAACACGGTCATTTGTGCTTTAATGACTCATAAGGTTGGCGTAGAAACCCTTCCGTACGAGTATGTCGATTCTACTTCTGCTTACCGACGGTGAGTAAAACACGTTGAGTGATGAGCCCTTTAGTCCGGCAATGGAATAAATGTATCTTTCACAACAGATATGTCGAAGGTCCCTTGCTCCATGGCTATCAGGAGTTCCGCCGACCCGAGCTTACTTTTACCGTCATCTCCAGCATCAATGATTGAGTCAAGACCTAACTCCTTCTCCGTCTTCGGGCATCTTCCCGTTCTTATCGCTCCGGTCAATGAACTCCACGATCAGGTGTCCTTTGGACACATCACTGACCTTTACTGCCGTATTCTGAGGTTTGTTCGTATTGGGTGGGGGGTCTGTCTGTTTGGACCCGCTTTTCTGCTTTCTCGCTGGAGCGTCCATGGCTTAGTGTAATCTGTCCTCTTCGATCTTCTACTCCATAGGACCATAGGATTTGTTGCTCGTATAATGAGGAGGTCTGCTAAAAAGTCATTCATTTTAAAGACAGAGGGGAGAACCGAGGTAGCGAGTAGCAAGCCACAACCCAAAGACTTTATTCAATGTTAATTCGTAAATCAAAAAACATACATTTTCATCATCAGACGACCTCAAAATTGACATGCAGACATCAGTTACCAGTCGCACAATCAGAAACAGTCTGATTGAAAATGATTTAAAGGCACGTTCTGCGCGAAATGTACCATCTCTGACAAAAAAAAATATTCAAAAAAGGCTCTCTTTTGCATATCGTTACCGGAACCGAATTGAAATTGCCGGAATGTCTAAAGGTTCACAGTCACAGTTACCTCAATTCAACTGATATACCAACACACTCTGAAAACGAAAATTGCTAAAACATGAGTGCCTGATGCCAATATTGCGCTCCGCCAATACTTAGAAAATTTCCACGCGACGACGACTATAAGCCCATTAGACTATTGGAAGATATGTTGCTTAGATTTAATTTTCTAATTAATGTAGTCTAATACTCAATTCAATATATTTCTTACAGGTTCAAGCAATTGAAATAGACTCGCTGAAAGAGTGTGCTCTGAAATATTCTGTGTTCCCGCGTACTCTACGGAGTCTGAGAGAGTATTCAGCAGGTCTGGATGCATAATCACTGACGGCCGAGCAGCCTTAAAGGCAAAAAATGTCGATAAACTGGTATTTACCAGTAAAAACCATTGAATATGTGATAATGATATATTAAACGGTAATAAATAAAATGTAACTGTTGATCTCAAGAACTCTGTTTGTATTTATATTACAGTTTACAGGCTTATGTTTATGTTTCCCTCTACAATTTTTGTGCATATATATACATATTCATTTCTGCGATTAATAGATTTAAATCGATCTCTTTCAAAATTGAAGCGAATTTACTCGATTCACTAAAAGTAGAATCGTTTGCATACTCGCACAACGTTCTTACCTCAATTAATAAATTAATAATAAAATTAATGAATGACGCAACCTCCCAAGGCAGTGTATATAATATATTTGAGATCAAAACTAAGTTTTTGATTGATCCAAGTGAAGTCTTGAGACACAGACGGCAAAGATAGAGTAGTGGACGTTCGCAACATCTAACGGCTAGTGAACGAAATGGTCCGCCTTTCGACGGATGTCACCATTTATTCAAACTAATTCTTGATGTCTGCTGTAAAGCATGATTATCACCATTACACCATACTGACTGCAAATGTTTCATAGGATCCAAAGTCAGTGCTTCACTATGAGTAGTATTCAGTAACCGTTTCCAAAACTAGCGAACCCAACAAACTTCGTCTCGCCCCTAAATTATGTTTTTTTGTCTTAGTAAAATGTTGTCTAGCTGAACCCGTTAACGTTTTTTGCCATATAAATAATTTTTACGGAATTTCTAGTGAAGAAAAAACATACTGAAGCTGTATATTTGTTCTAACGTAAAACGTTATAAAACTAAAAAACAAGGGGGTTGCACTCCGGGAATGCAGGCAGAAGCGAAAACTTGAACTTATGGCGCGTTAGACACTTTTTGGGTGATCATTTTTAGGTGTGCTCGCGACATGAGAAATTGTACATAAAAAATTAAGTTTATCAAAGCAATACACAGTGGACGGTCTAGTATGGAGAAGGCGGCCAAAAATACTTCCAACAGAGATATCAGCTTAAAATTTTTTTTGCAGCTAAATAAATCCATAGAAATGCTTTATTTATAATACTGGCACGTATATAAGATTTATTTTCGCGCGAATTAAAAAAAATCAAATTAAAGCAGACCCCTAAGATTATGCAACTTTATTTTTGCACTTATATTCAACGTGAATTAACTAAACGCTTAACTTTTAATACACAATTTATAATGCAATACCAAACACGAAAGGAAGCTAACTTCGGCTTAACGAGGTTTATATACCCTTGCAGATTATAATTGAGCTATGTAATTATAAACGAAATTCTAAGATAACATTGAATGGCCGAATCTCAAATTTGATAAAAATATGTTGAGAAACAACCGAGTTGTGATTTTTTCTATTATTGCGCTGATGTTCCTATGGAAGCTATAGAATATAGTCGTCCGACATTTATGAAAATTAAACCGAAATTCTGGACTAATATTAGGTGACGAAATCTCAAGTTTGATGAAAATATGTTGAGAAACAGCGAAGTTAGGATTTTTTCTATTATTTCCCTGATTGTTCCTATGGCAGCTATAGGATATAGTCGTCCGACTTTTATGAAAATGAAACCGAAATTCTGGAATAATATTAGGTGACGAAATCTCAAGTTAGATGAAAATATGTTGAGAAACAGCGAAGTTATGATTTTTTCTATTATTTCCCTGATTGTTCCTATGGCAGCTATAGGATATAGTCGTCCGATCGTCATAAAATTTAAATACAAATTATGGAATAATATCAAGTGTCCAAATAAAGTTTGATGAAAATATGTTGAGAAACAGCGAAGTTATACTTTATTTTTTCGAAAAATTGGCCGATTGTTCATGAAATTTAATACGAAATTCTGAAGCGATCATAAATTGGCAAATATCAAATTTGGTGATTATATGCTGAAAACTTAAACAATTTGTTCGATCGTTCCTATGGCAGCTATAAGATGTAGTCATCCGATCCGGCCCGTTCCGACCTATGTAGGAGTGAGAGCATATAGAAGACTACCTGCAAAGTTTCATTCGGATAGCTTCAAAACTGAGGGACTAGTTTGCGTATAATCGGACAGACGGACAGATAGGCGGACGGACGGACGGACTGACGGACATGGCTAGATCGACTCGGCTGTTGATCATGATCAAGAATATATATACTTTATAGAGCCGGAAACGGCTCTTTCACAGCTTTGCAAACTTCTGACTGAAATTATAATACCCTGCAAGGTTATAGAAATAACAAGAAAGGAAGCTAACTTCGGTTCGCCGAAGTTTATATACCCTTGCAGATTGCAATTGAACTATAAAATTAAAGTCTAAATTCTGAAATAATAATAAGTGGTCAATTCCCAAATTTGATTAAAATATTTTGAGAAATAGCGAAACTCTGAATTTTTTATTATTACCCTGATTGTTCCTATGGCAGCTATATGATATAGTCGTCTAATTTTCATGAAATTAAAACTAAGATTCTCAAACAATATTAAGTGGCCAAATCTCAAATTTGATGAAAATATGTTGAGAAACAGCGAAGTTAGGATATTTTCTATTATTTTCCTGATTGTTCCTATGGCAGCTATAGGATATAGTCGGCCGATTTTCATGAAATTAAAACTAAAATTCTAAAAGAATCTAAAAGAATAAAAATCTCAAATTTGATGAAAATATGTTAAAAAACAGCGAAGTTATGAATATTTTTATTATTTTCCTGATTGTTCCTATGGCAGCTATAGGATATAGTCGGCCGATTTTCATGAAATTAAAACTAAAATTCTAAAAGAATCTAAAAGAATAAAAATCTCAAATTTGATGAAAATATGTTAAAAAACAGCGAAGTTATGAATTTTTTTATTTTTTTCTGATTGTTCCTATGAGAGCTATAGGATATAGTCGTCCGATTTTCATGAAATTAAAACCGAAATTCTAAATTAATAATTAATGGCCAAATATCAAATTTGGTGGAGTTTTGTTGAAAACTGACAAAGTTATAATTTTTTTTCGAAAGTTTTTCCGATCGTTCCTATGGCAGCTATATGATATAGTTGTCCGATCCGGCCCGTTCATGAAATTAAAACTAAAATTCTAAAAGAATCTAAAAGAATAAAAATCTCAAATTTGATGAAAATATGTTAAAAAACAGCGAAGTTATGAATTTTTTTATTTTTTTCTGATTGTTCCTATGAGAGCTATAGGATATAGTCGTCCGATTTTCATGAAATTAAAACCGAAATTCTAAATTAATAATTAATGGCCAAATATCAAATTTGGTGGAGTTTTGTTGAAAACTGACAAAGTTATAATTTTTTTTCGAAAGTTTTTCCGATCGTTCCTATGGCAGCTATATGATATAGTTGTCCGATCCGGCCCGTTCCGACATATTTACGAGTGAGAGTATATAGAAGACTAACTGCAAAGTTTCATTCAGATAGCTTTAAAACTGAGGGACTAGTTTGCGTAGAAACGGACAGACAGACGGACAGACGGACAGAACGGACAAGAACAGCGGACAAGAATATATATACTTTATAGGGTCGGAGATGTCTCCTTCACTGCGTTGCAAACTTCTGACTGAAACTATAATACCCTGCAAGGGTATAAAAATATTATATATTCAAAATATAATAATACATCATTAAATAGCAAAATAATAAAATAATTACTAACTTAAACGACAATAACAATAGTTTAATGTAATATGCAATAAGTTGATTATAAAAAAACTGTTAATTGAAACAAAGAACCATTAGTCAAGCAAATCGTAAACTGATTTGTCTAAAATGAACACAAAAACATAGAAATACAACAATAAGAAGCGCACAAAACAAAGACCCGAAAAATCAGTGTTCAGGCCAGGAGCCACTGTATGCCGCCGATCCCAGAGCGGATCAAAGCTCACCGTTCTCTTCTCTTCTTTTCTCTTCTGTTCTCTTCTCTTCTCTTCTCTTCTGTAGGTCGTCGTGCACTCCCGCTCTCGTTTGTTTTTGGAGTTCTGTAGGCTGGAGCGTGGAGCTAGTCTGTAAGCTAAGTTTAGTTCGAAAACTGAAGTCAAATATACCCGATCATTTTGTGAACTTTCTCCTCGACGCCCCCGATTTTAACTTACGTTCCGCGACGAGCAGCAACAGCGACCACGCCCCCGAAGATTCCTGCCAGCCAACTACGCCAGACGGAAGCCACCCCCCTACGGAAACATTTTGGTCGAAACGAGCCGGATTACTTCTTTTTTAATAATTAAATTAAATTTTAATAATTAATAATTAATAATTAATAATTGGTCAGACTACATAAGGAGGAAGCAGCTTTGCTTAAATTGCTTCGCTCGGGGCCATCAACAGCGAGATGGTACTAGTGCGCATAGTTGTTTCACGTGTCATAGCCCGCATCATTCCCTGTTACATCGCGGTAATCCTTTTCCGAGCGTTCCAAGCTCTGGTGTGCCTTCGAGGCCAGTATCTACGACTACTCCAGCAGGCGCAGCAGCCCCCGAAGATCCCTCTGACGTACAAGTGTGCTTCGCGTCCAGCTCCAAGGCTGTCCTACTGGGCACGGCCATCATTAATATATGCCATCTGGGCTGTAATTTTCAAGCGCGCGCTCTGATCGACTCCGGTTCCGAGGCTACTTTCATAACAGAGCGGCTCTTCAACCCATCAAACTCAAATACAGAACGATCCAGGCCCAAGTCTCGGGCCTTAATCAAACAGTTGCCGCTCATTCCAAGAAGCTCTGCCACTTTTCGATTCGGTCGCCTTCCAAACCCGGCCTACATTTAGAGACGGCCGCGAATGTCCTTCCCCATCTGGCTGGAAATTTTCCCTCGTACCCGCTTCCAAGGGATCTTCTAAAAGATCTTTCGGACCTCCATTTGGCGGATCCTAAATTCTTCGAAAGCTCCGAAATAGATGTTTTAATCGGAGCCGACATCCTTCCTTCGGTCGTCCTTGGCAGCTGTAAGCTCAACTTTTGCGGGTCCCTTCTCGGACAGCAGTCTATTTTCGGCATACAGGGCCCGTGTCCTTAGCAGCCCCTCCCAGCGTTATTGCGTTCTCTACGCGAGTTTCCTGCCTGCCCGAGGAATCCCTGGACAAACTCCTTACCAATTCCTGGGAAATGGAAGAGGTGCCCGTGAAACTAATATCCGAGTCAGATTCGGCTTGTGAGGAAAATTTCATCCGAACCACGAAAAGAGGCCGTAGCGGGAAATACATGGTGACGCTACCATTTCGCGACCCTGACCACATTGGGGCCGGATTGACACAGTCCAGGTCCTTCGCATTATCTCAGTTCTTGAGGAACGAACAACGGTTGAGGAAGAATCCTTCGCTCAAGGCACGGTATAAGGCCGTCATCCAAGAGTACCTGGACCTCGGCCACAAGTTCCGTCCTCGAACCATGTCGCCAGTTACTATCTCCCTCATCACGCTGTTCTCAAGCCCGAGAGCACGACGACTAAGGTGTCTGTCGTGTTTAACGCGTCCAGTCCGTCCGCAAACGGAACTAGCTTGAATGACATCCTTTACGCGGGTCCCGTCCTACATTCCGATTTGACAATCCAGATCCTCAAGTGGCGGTACTTTCGGTACGTTTTCAATGCCGACATCGAGAAGATGTATCGGCAAATTTGGGTTGATCCCAGCCATACCGCTTTCTAACGCATCCTATTTGGGAATTCAAGGGAGAAATTTGAGATTACGAGTTAAAAACCGTCACTTCCGGAGTCAATTGCGCCCCGTTCCTGGCTGTTCACATGTTCACTCGCAAAAAACACTGAAAAAACTTTCGGGTTGTTTCGCGACGAGCGTCGAAGATCTTTATTGTTTTTTCGGTAAATTAGAACTAACATACAAGAAACTTAAACCTAGCTTGGAGAGCGGATTAGAAGCTCAGTCTTGGAAGCCCGGAGGAAGAGGCAGAGAGAGAGTGTACGGGACAAGTAAGGCAATTTTAGCAAACATCCAGAGTGAACATCTCCTTCGCACTGACTTCCTCGAGATTGAGACTGAGAGCACGGCGAAAACTTTGGGGTGCGGTGGAAGGCAACGTCGGATGATTTTTTTTTCATTCCGCCGGAATTATCTTCCGAGTCGTCTTTGACAAAACGGCGGGTCCTGTCCCAAATTGCAAAACTGTTCGATCCAGCAGGCTGGCTTGCCCCCTTTATTGTCCGATCTAAAATGTTCATGCAGGATATTTGGCTCCAAGACCTAGGGTGGGACGAAGCTCTCCCTCAGGAATTTTCTCAAAAATGGGCCAATTTTCTAGAAAGCTATCGCTCGATCAGATCCGCCTTTCCCGTTGGGTCGCAATCCGGCCAGGATTGAAGGTAGAGCATCATGCGTTCTGTGACGCTTTGCAGAAAGCGTATGGTGCCGCCATCTATGTCCGAGTTGAAGTTGGACCGACGATAATGGTGAATCTGCTCACGGCAAAGTCGAGGGTAGCACCAGTAAAAATGGTGTCACTCCCGAGGCTAGAATTATGCGGAGCCTTGCTGCTGTCCGAGATGGTTGCCGCTGTTCTTCCAAAGATGCCAGTGTCCACCTCAGGCTTGCACTGTTGGACCGACTCGACGATTGTGTTAGCATGGTTGAGCAAGCCAGCGTGTCACTGGACGACGTTCGTGGCCAACTGGGTAACCAAGATCACTCAGGCCACCGAAGCTGAAAGATGGCCACATGTCCGCTCCGAACATAATCCTGCCGATTTAGCAAGCAGAGGGGTATCGCTCCAAGACCTCGCAGACAGTCAACTGTGGTGGCACGGTCCCACCTAGTTGGGAATGCCCCGCAGTGAGTGGCCCACTCAAGGAGCGAGCCGCCTATGACGGACCCCGAAAGACGAGCGGTCAAGGTCAATGTTGCGAAGGTACCCCCCGAGGATATTCTCGAGCGTTTCTCGAAGCTCGACAAGGCATTACGAGTTTTCGCGTATGTTTATCGCAACGTTTATACAACGTTTGCGAAAATTAACGGTTCCATGTGAGGAGCAGCTGAAATTGACGCAGCTAAGCTGTTCCTGATTTCCCCGACTCAGCGCAGATACTTTGAGCTCGAGTATGCCAGCCTGAGCCAAAAGCGTTCAGTGCCAGCATCCAGTTCTATTAAAAATATGAATCCCTATCTTGATCACCAGGGTCTCAAAAGAGCGTGTGGGCGGGTGACGTACACCGAGGTCCTCCAATATGATGAAAGGCATCCGGTCATTCTTCCTTACAATTGTCATTTTGCTCGTCTCCTAGTTCATTTGACGCACCGTATAACGCTGCACGGCGGTATCCAGCTAATGGTACGGTTAATCCGCGCGAACTTTTGGATACCCAGGATCAAAAATCTGGTTATATCCGTAATTTTCTCCTGCAAGGTATGCGTGGTCCACAAAAAGAAACTACAAACCCAGCTAATGGGTGAATTACCTAAAGAGCGAACATCCTTTTCGCTTCCATTTACAAATACGGGCGTGGATTACGCAGGCCCTTTCGACACCGGACGAGCCTGTCTTATTACAAAAGGGTATGTGCTAGTGTTTGTGTGTTTCTCCACAAAGGCGATCCATTTGGAACCCACATCTGACCTTAGTACCGAGAAGTTTCTCGCAGCCTTTTCTCGATTCGTGTCCCGGAGAGGTTGCCCGCGAAAAGTTCAGTCGGACAATGGGAAATCCTTTGTTGGGGCAGCCGCTGTGTTGTCATGGGAGTTTCTGCTGGCACTGAAAGAGTCAGTGACGAGTGCCTACAGTCACCAGCAGCTTCTTTGGCAGTTTATTTTTCCGAGAGCCCCCCACATGGGAGGGCTGTGGGAAGCTAGAGTCAAGAGCTTCAAAACGCTGTTTTATAAGTCCACAGCCACTCGAAAATATACGTTCGAAGAGCTTTCAACGCTCCTCGCCAAGATCGAAGCCTGCCTGAATTCGCGGCCAATTGTTCCAATGTCCGAGGACCCCACAGTTCTGCTGGCGCTCACGCCAGGTCACTTTCTTGTTGGGGGACCCCTCCTCGCCACCGCGGAGCCGGAAATAAAGGGTGCCACCACGTCCATAATCAACAGGTGGCAGCATCTTAAGGCTCTCCATCAACAGTTTCGTCTACGGTGGAAGGAGGAGTACTTCAAGGAGTTCCATAAATGCAACAAGTAGCAAACGCTTACAGAGAACCTTGGCGCGGGCGATATGGTCGTTATCAAGGACGACAATCTGCCATCCAACGACTGGCGACTGGGCAGGGCCGATGCCGCGTTTCCCGGACCGGACGGTCATGTCCGAGAAGTGAATATTCGCACTGCTCGGGGTCTCTTCAAGCCTCCTGTCGCGTCCTGTCGCTACCGTGGATAGCTTCCAAACGGCCGCAATGACCAGTCTCGTCTCAATTCCATAGTCCTACGCGGCCCCCTAGTTCTAAGTCTCATCTATAACGTCTATTGATTTTTGATTTTTCTGTTATCCCGTTAATCAGATCAAGCACGATGTCCCCACGTCCACATAGCGCCGTCGTTTTGGAGAGCAGACGAACTCGAGGTATAAATTCCTACCATTGCCGAGTCTGCCACGGGATCCATCCGCTGCGGAAGTGTCGTCGTTTCCTGCGGCTGAGTGTTGAGAAGAGGCTCTGCGCTGTGCTCGCGCTGTGCTCAATCGTTATTGTGCGAACTGTCTGGCTCACGAGCACTCCGACGAAGCGTGTCGCCGGGGCGATCGTTGCAAGGTATGTCTCCAGGATCACCACACACTGCTTCATATGCACGAGCGTCCGATGCTCCGACGCCGGTCACATCAGCCAACGTCTTCGTCTGCCCGACACTTGTCTGCCGCGACCCGGCCCACGTCCACCTCACGCGAGCTCGCTCCTGTCATTCCTCGGAACGCGGTCACCGCCTCACAAAGCGCCGCCGAACCGGCGACTGAGCCATCATTGTCGTCCCTGCTACAGCAGCACAGCGTCAACGTCCTGCCGACGGCGTCAGTGCGGATCGATACCGGAACGCGAGTCTTCGATACCGCGGCGCTCATCGACCCGTGCACTCCGACGAGCTGCATCGATGCTTCGCTGGCGAGATGCTTCCGCCTGCCGACGACCAACGTGGGTGGAGAACAGGTTTGTTCGGCCATCGTGGGATCTAAGGTGGATGCCAACCTCCGGCTCAACGTCCTCTTCAAAATCGAGCCGCACGAGCGTGTCCGCACTCCAATCCGTGCGCTAAGCGAGACCGTGAGGACCCATTTCCGGGACATCACGTTAGCGGATGGCCGGTTTTATCTCCCGGCAATCTCCGTGGTCCTTGGTGCGGACGTCTACCCGAAGGTGATGCAGCCGGGCTTCCTCAAGGTGCAGGAGGGACTACCAGTCGCTTAAAGCACCGTGTTCGGCTGGGTCCTGTCCGAAGCCTGTCATCAGTCGTGAGGCGCAGCGGATCAAGTTGCAACCCGAATGGTTCCAAGGGGGGGCGGAATGTTCAGGCCAGGATCGAAGCTCACCGTTCTCTTCTCTTCTTTTCTCTTCTGTTTTCTTCCCTTCTCTTCTCTTCTCTTCTCTTCTATAAGTCTTCGTGCACTCCCGCTCTCGTTTGTTTTTGGAGTTCTGTTGGCGGGAGCGTGGAGCTAGTCTGTAAGCTAGAAGTCAAATAAACGCGATCATTTCGTGAACTTGCTCCTCGACGCCCCCGATTTTTACTTACGTTCCGCGACGAGCAGCAACAGCCAACCAACTACGCCAGACGGAAGCCACCCCCCTACGGAAACAATCAGTAAGAAACGCACGAAAAAACGACACAAAAACATAGACCTTTGGGGCGAGATAGACGTATTGAATGCTTGATTACATCAAGGGTAGCAAATTATAGCAGCTCATTTTCATAACATAGATTAACTAAATATTGAAAAATTTAAAAAAAATGTTATTTTGTTGAAGGGCGTTATTGGCAAAACAACTTTTCCTCCATCTGCTTATTTTTTTGGTTATACAGGAACAATTAGGCATTACGTAAATCCTTTTTTAAAAGCACACAAACAATGCAAGTCAAATAAAAATTACAGAAACACAAAGTTAATACCTGCATCTATAATGTTCATTTTAGTTTGACCACTTTAATTGAGCTTGTGTATGGTTTTTTTAAGTATTTCTGAAGGGCTTGTAACTAGGATGCACATACTTAATATTTTGTTTTGTTTTGTGCTGTCACTTTAACCGTCTTCGCAAATGTGCGAAGGATGTAAGGATGTCTCTGGCCGGGATGAACCTCAGCGGCCCAGAGTCCCTTTCCAGAAATATTTATTTGTGGAAACGTCAGAACATAGAGGAGCCGTTGTTGGCGAGATCTTAAGGGTGGGTTTTTGGCGACTAGAAAACTCCAACATCCAGCGGCTCACGCGTGGCGGGACGATCGCTACCGGCCCGGGGCTTGCCCAGCGGCCGGATTCCCCCTCTAAAGACGTGCTCTGGGTTGCCCAGCAGCCTGATTCCCCTTACGGACTGGCTCGGGGTTGCCCAGCAGCCTGCCCTGTGCCCACAGCCCTGACCCAACCCACGACCTGGGACGACCCAACAGTCGCGGCCCTGCAGCTCCGCCTGGGAAAAACCCAACAGCGGCTGCTTCCCCTAGCTATCCCCGTGGCTCGCAAATAACCTGTGGCCACACCTGGGCTAATCCCGGCGGCGGGCCCCTGAGATTGGACTGGCGGCCTGAGGAACCCAACAGCCGTCGCCCGCACCGACGCCCGGAATTAATCTCTGAAGCGTGGTGCTCCTGTTCCCGTCCTGTCCAGTTTGGCGCTTGGGAACACAACTGCGGCCGAAGTGGAGAGGAGGGGAGCAGTGGGTCGCGGGGTCCGCTTGGACGGAGCAGACGGAGAGTATGAATTATGGATTTTGGGTTTTGTTTTCATTTATATTTGTTCTTATTGTACTTTTCGTTTATTTTCTATCTCCCTGCCTGGCTTTGCACACCCACACACGCACTCTTAGTTGTGCATATATATCTATGTAAGCGGCCTCGCCGCGCTCACCCGCTGCTGCTTCTCTTGGGGCTTGGATGCCCGTGTCGTCGATGTCCTGCTCGTTGTCCGTGTCCTTCGTAGTCCTTCGGTGCTCGTGTGGTCCTGATCTTGATTATTCTCCTTGTTTTAGCCGGTTTTCACTTGTCTTATATTTCACTTGCTACGCTCTTGACGGTTCCGCGGCAAATAATCGTTCCTCTAATTGCCGGCTTGGCCGTGGCCTAATTCTGCCGTCCCTTCTGCCGCTGCGCTGCCACGATCTATGGCACGCGCCGTTCCGCATTCCATGCATGCCGGTCTTCCTTCTCGCTCGCTCTTGGGCTTTGCAGGTGGCCGTTGCGAATTATGTTTCGCATTCCGGCGTTGCCGGCGCCTGCACCGTAGGCCCTCTGCCCCGATCGTGCTTTCTCAGCTTCTCTGCCGGGCTGTGATTGGCAGCTTGCTGTGCCATCCAATGTTCCGATTCTTGGGCGGCGGTCCTCTTGACGGTGACCGAAGTTGCTCGGTGATGTTGCCGTTGGGTGGCTGGTGTCGCCCAGCGATGTTGCTGGCGAAGTGGCTGGTGTTGTCCAGCGATGTTACGGGCGGTGTGGCTGGTGTTGCTGGTGTTGCCCAGCGATGTTGCGGGCGGTGTGGCTGGTGTTGCCCAGCGATGTTGCGGGCGGTGTGGTTGGTGTTGCCCAGCGATGTTGCGGGCAGTGTGGTTGGTGTTGCCCAGCAATGTTGCGGGCGGTGTGCCCAGCGATGTTTACATAATTACATTTGTATATACAGTTTGTAACATCGTCACACTCCCCCTTTACTTCCGGCAGGGGCGTAGGAAGACCTTGACCTCCCCGTTGTGCCCTATTTGCACCCGGAATCGCTGCCCCTCTTCCTCCTCCAAGTATCGTCGGGTACGCCTCCTGCGGTCGGCTAGCTGCTCATTAATTCTGGCGATCAGCCGAGCGGGAAGCCGGCCTCCCGTCGTCGACCATACTAATGGAGCCGTTGCCCAGGGCTCCCTTGGGAGTAGCGGCGGCTGCTCTTCTTCTGATGACTCACTCGGGGAGTCCTCCCATGGGACGCTCCTCCTCCGTCCCTGCCGTCGTGGCCTCTCCGTGTTGCCCGTGGGCCTGTTCGCTCGTCTTAGCATATTCCCGTACTGGGGAGCTCATTGGCCGGCTGACCGCTCACCTTATTTCGGCTGGCGCGTAGCTGGCCACAAATGGTCCCGGCCCGAAGATGTCCGCGTAAAGGGGCAGCTCCGCTGGCGCGGTGCGTCTGCTGCCGCCTCCCATGGCTCGGGGGACCGTAGGACCGTAGGGTCGTAGCTCGGCGGGTGTTGGCTTTGAGCCCCGGTGATGGGTACCAGGGGTGGCGGCCCGTC